>OX451741.1:193064776-193092276 GCA_948472305.1 Vicia faba
TTCAAAAACAAAATGAAACCTTTTCAAAAGACATACATCTTTGTATACATCCCCACATGGATCATTACAAAGGTTGCCACCACATTGGCCTCTTTTCAAAACATTTTCAAAACCCACACACACAAGCACCATTTCAAACAATTGAAAACAAAAGGCAAGTGATCTAAGAAAGTAACTAAGAGCCCATGGATAACCATGGATAGAAAGGGTGCTAATACCTTCCCTTTCTATAATCTACTCCCCGAACCCAAGAAAACATCTCAAAAGGTTTTTGCTGTGCTTTTTAACCTTTCCTTAGGATAAATAAAAAGTCGGTGGCGACTCTTGCTCAACCGAAACATTTGCGAAAACAAACGCAAAACTCATAGTCAGTTCTCCCACCGTATCACAGAACTGGCGACTCTGCTGGGGAGAAACTTAAAAGTGGAGTAACCTTAGGGTTTAGATCACCTTTGTTTTCAATTGTTTGCTTTGTTTGCTTTTTATATTTGTGGGCTTTGCATCAGAGTTTCATAGATCCTAACCTGGATCTGAGAAATACCCTTTTTAGGTAGCATAATCTGTGAGGGACCTGTCCGGCGTAGACCGACATGGGTGAAGCCGTGGCTACGTTGGTGTGGCACCTTGGTCTGTACCTATATCCCTTGTGTTGCAATGGGGAGAATATAGGTCTTCTAAGGAGTCATTAAGCACCAACTAACCTTAGAACCTTAAATTGACCAACTTGGCTATTAGGACAGTAGCAGTATGCTACACTCATTGAGGCTAAACTCTCGAGATGGTTCTGGCCGCAAGAAAGATTGCGATGCTGGAGTTATGACCGATTGAGGGTAGCCAATGATTTGAGATCCTTTAGAACCCGGTTACTCTTGATAGGACAGGTTTTAACCGACGAAACTAAAAGAGGGTAATACCTAAACTTCATGCTGGCCTGAAACCTAAGGGTTGTCTTGTGTGACTTGTGTGCCTTATCATGCTTGCCTGTGTGAATACTTGTGGTGTGCTTCATCATAGCATCATGCCATCATACCATTGCATGCATCCTGTATAAAGGACTAACCCATTTCAAAGACAAAAAGTTTCATCTTTGCTCTGTTTTGTAGGACATCATGATGCCCGTGCGTAGGAATACTATCCGGCTCAACTTTGTTCAACCATCAACTTTGCTCAAGGATTTTGTTGGTAGGATTCCAAACACTTCTTCCTTCATCAACAGGCATGGTTCTCTCCTTGGCTTGATCACTGCAAAATGGGACCTGAAATTCTGGCTACAGATACTCAATGTCACATTCAATGTTATGACACCGTATCTGACTTACTATATGACAGTAAATACAAAAACAATAAAGAACACAGTCAATTGTTTACCCAGTTCAGTGTGCAACAACACCTACTCTGGGGGCTACCAAGCCAGGGAGGAAATCCACTATAAGAGATGTTAATTCAGGAATAAACCAACCAGTTTATCTCCTTCACTTAAAACCTACCCAATGCAATTTCAATCTAAGTACAACTTAAACCTGAGTTCCTACTCACTCCCCCTCAATCACAGCAGTGATACATAAAACAATTTGACTAATGATTTGATGAAGACACTCTTCAAAAACAAACACTTGATTAAGCTTCACAGCTTTTTAATCAAGCAACACAATCACTCTTGCTTCACAGCTTTGAGTGATGCACACAACTAATCTTGACTCTGCTTCATAGCTTTAGTCAAGGAACATTCAAACACTCTTGCTTCAAAGCTTTGAGTGCTACACAACCCTTACAATTAAAAACCTATTCCAAGTCACTTATCACAATGATAATTGCTTGGAGTACAATAATCAAACCTATACAGATTACAAATGATCTTCTGATCACCAAGGGATTACTTGCAAAACAGCAGCTCTATTGAATATATAGCAGCTGCAACTTCAGTTAGGGTTTCCACAAAAACCTAGGGTTAATTCCGTTTGACCTCAAGACCAGGTCACAGGACTTTATTAACCAGGTTAGGGTTGAGCTAGGTTACTCCTCAGAAAACGCAGGATTCTGTTCTGGAGAGACTGAGTTATTTTCCTGAAAAAACTCAGACTTATCCAACCTGCAAACCTGTTAGTTCAGAACAGGATCTCTTAACATCTGTTATGACATCTGAGAAAACCTGTCTACTGATTTAGCAAAATGTGATCATTTTGCAAAATGCTCAGATACACACTTATAAACATCAGTTCCTGAATGACAATATTTTTCTGCAAAGGTACCTAATGAATCAGTACAAACTAAGCTAGAATGTTATGACATCAGTCATGACATTCACACATACACTTGGGATTTACCAAAAATGCAAGCCAATACCTAAACACCTACAAACTCCCCCTTTGGCAGATTTTTGGCTAAAGACCCTAAGCAATCAGAGATAGATAGCAGCAAAAATAAGTGACAGCAGAAAAATAGAATGTCAAGTACTAATTAAGTAAGTACCAAAATATTCTCCCCCTCTTTAGCCACAAATGGGCCAAAGATACATGTTCATAAGATAATACAGTTATCCAAAACAAAATAATAAGAGCAGCAGCAGAAAACAACTGAATATACTTCCAAACTCCACCAGATATCAGCACCAACCAGCAACACCACCAAACAGCAACCAACCTTCAAGCACTGTCATCAGACTCAGAGGAGCTAGTTTCTTCAATGTTGAGATGACCTTCAGCTTCTACACCTTCTTCCCTTCTGTTTTCTTCAGCTTCCTCCTTTTCTAGCCTGGCAATTAGGATTTCTAGGGTCTTTTTCCTAGCATCCAGCTCTTTGCAAGTCTCTTTTAAAACAGCTATGACATCTGATGTCTTGGACTGGGTCTTCACAGACGATGTCTCAGCTGATGTTATGACAATGTCTGGAGCATGAGATCCCTGAAACAGTTTGTAGTGCAAGCCAAGGGCAGGAGCTCTTTTGCAGACTGTATCTCTTGCCACAAGGATATCAGGGTATTGTGCAAGGATGATTCCACAAAGGAGGGAGGGAAAGGCTATTGGTCCTTTGACAGCATAACTACCAGCATGCTTTAAAGTTTGTTCAAAGATGTACCTGCCATAGTCAAAAGCAGTCTTGGTTCCCACAGCATAAATAAATCTCCCCAATCCTGTGGAGATAGTTGATTTATGATTTGTAGGCACCCAGTTGGCTGCACCTATTTTATGCAAGATGGCAAATTTCATGCTGAGTTTACTGGCATTCAGCTTGCCTTTCAAGGGCCAGCACTTTACTTGCCTGGCTGTGATGGTTTGACAAACTTCATTGTCAGTTGCCTCCAGATCAGGACAATCCTCATTTGTTCTTCCAAGAAACTTGTTGATTTCTGATGGAGAGAACTTGACCCTTCTTCCTCTAACAAAAACACTTTCAAAGTCAGCTGACCTTCCATCAGCACAATCATTAGACAAGTTCACTACAAACTCCTTGACCAGATTTTCATAACATTTGTTGAATTTTATTACTGTCTTCATTAGTCCAGCATTCTTGATCAGGTCCATGATGTCTTTGCACTCCAAGGCATCATTGTTGAGTTCTCTCTCTAAAGCTATTCTCTTTAAGCAAACATACTTCCATCTGTTTGCATTGTCAGGATGATGAAAAGAGATGTTGTCTGTTGGGACTTCAGGTACTCTAGCAATTTTGCTAGAGGGGAGCTTCCTTCTGATAGGAGTTTCTTCAGCATCAATCTCAAATTCTGATTCCTCATCAGAATCAGAAGATTCAGGTTCTTTTCTCTTCTTAGAGATTGGTTGTCTAGCAGTATGCACCTGGGCCTTCTTCCCTTTTGTCTGAATACTTTTCTCAGCCATGCCTTCAGCCTTAGATTTCTTAGCAGCAGGTTTATTTTTGGACACACATTTTGCATCATTCTGATTACTCTTTCTTTTCATCAATCTCCTAGCTATGCTAGGGTTCACATTAGCAATCAGATCACTATCTGAGTAATCTTCATCCACATCAATGATAGGTGGATCAGCAGCCTTTTCTGAAGGGTTCTGAATGTTGTCTTTTTGTGTCACAACATTCTCAGTGACATCTACATTCTCAGAGACTTCCACATTCAGACTTTCTGATTGATTTAAAGGGACAGAAATCACCGGTACAGATTGGTTTCCACTCAGTATACTAGTAACAAGCCTAGCAATAGCTTGATGAACTTGAACTGATCCTTCTCTATTTGGTACAGAAGAAGAAGGATGAGAAGAATTACCAGAGGCTGTAGCTTGAGCTCTTACTGCATGTCTGGTTCTGAGCTTTTTGACTTTGGCTGGGTCAGTTGCCATCTCTCTGAGAGGAGTGACCTCAAGAACTTCAGATTCTATGCATGTGGTGATTGCTCTAGAGTCTTGGTCAGATGATGAAGATGATGAGGATGATGAAGTCACCATGGTTGAAGACGATGTCTGAGACATTTTGATTGACTTTGAGTAACGGTAGCAATTTGAGAAAAATCTTTGATTGAGAGGAGGAAACAGGTTGCAAGGACGTGAGAGGTAGGAGGCAAAAGGGAGTCTTTTCAACTTCTTAAAGATTTTGAAAGAATTGTGAAAGCATATGATTAACCCACTAAAGATAGACTTAATAAAGTTAATTCCTTCAACCTTTGTTTTAAGCAAAATTAATTGCTATAATTTCTCATGTTGGTAAATACCCAACCTGCCCCTCAAATTTTCAAGTTTATTTCCAACAAGAGCCTTGGTAGAAGAATCAGTCAGTTGAAGCTTAGAGAAACTATGTTCCAGTTTAAATGACTTCTTCTCTACAAAGTCAATGTGCTTGTTCCAGTTATGCTGAATAGGGTTCAAGGAAATATTGATTGTATTCAGATTGTCACAACACAATGTCACAACATCTTGTGTGACATTATACTCAGTGAGCATCTGTTTTGACCAGATATTTTGAGAACAGTTTTTCCTAGCAGCAACTATTTCCGCACAGAGTTGGGAAGGCATTCTTTTGATATGAATCATAGTTCTGGTTGATTCTTGAATAATTTTCTGTTTGTCCAGTCCATTTTGATGGAGAGTTATAGGAGAGGAGACTTCAAGCCTCATTTCTTCAGGGAAACAGAATTTATTATACTTGTTATTTCCAACATCCTTGTCAAGATAACTTATGGTTCTGACAACACATCCTTCTTCAAGTTTATTTGCCACATCATAGACATTATCAACCTGTAGTTTTGGAGTTCTTCTGACTGCTTCCATAGAAATAGCTCTTTTCATTCTTCTTAGATGAAGAGGACCAAGCTTATGCTGCCACAGTTTCATCTCTTTTTCTTCTTTGGTAATTGGACACATAGTGGAGATATCAGTGTTCTCAGGCTGCCACAAGTAGCAGTTATCTTTGGATCTGATTCCTCTCATTACAACATCTAGTTTTTCATTAATTACTAGACATTCAGATCTTGAGAAGTTGACCTTGAATCCTAGATCACATAATTGACTGATACTAATGAGATTAGCAGTCAGCCCTTTTACCAGCAGTACTTTATTCAGATTTGGACCTCCAGGGCAGTCCAAATTACCAACTCCTTTGACTTCACCTTTAGCACCATCTCCAAAGGTCACAAAACTGGTGGTGTGAGGCATAACATTATTGAGGAGATTTTTGATTCCAGTCATGTGTCTGGAACATCCACTGTCAAAGTACCAGCCTTCCTTTGCAGACACTCTCAGGGAAGTATGGGCTATCAGGGCAGTAGCCTTTTTCTTCCAATGAGGAGTATGTGGTACCCTTTTTGGCTTAGGTTTAGCACCTGAGTTTTGATTAGGGTATCCATGTAATTTGAAGCAGAAGGGCTTTATGTGTCCATACCTCCCACAATGATGACATCTCCATCTTTGGTATTTTTTCTTCATATATTTCTGATGTTGAGATTTGTGTTGAGACATCTGCTTTGACAATTGTTTAACATGCCTGATCTTCTTGTCTGCACCAGGTTTCTTAGCTTCCACAAATCCTAGACCAGATTTGTTTCCCACATTTTGTCCAACTTGTAGGATCTCTTCCAATTTATCTGATCCATTGGTCAACATCTTGACAGATTTTGTCAGTTGGTTCAGTTGTGAGTTCAGTAATTGAACTTCCCCTTCTAGGTGACTTATAGTTTCAAGATCTGCCCTTTTTTCAGCCTCCAGCTTTATAATGAGTTTTGATTGTTTCTCATTCTGCACACAGACTTCAGCACTTCTGATACACAATTTCTTGTAGGTATCATCCAGTTCTTCAAATGTCACTTCTTCATCACTAGTGTCACTTTCAGAAGTACAAACACTAGTTAGAGCAGTAACTAGTTTGGCAGATTCTTCTTCAGAATTACTTTCTGAATCATAGTCAGACCAAGTAACAGTCATTCCTTTCTTTTGTTTCTTAAGAAAGGTAGGACATTCAGCTCGAATATGTCCATATCCGTCACATCCATGGCATTGAATACCTCTGCCTTGGTTTCCCTTATCTTCTGACCTTGGTCTTCTACTGGAACTGTCAATGTCAGAGGGAATGTTATGAACATTAGACCTTGACTTTGGATCCATTCTTTTGATGAGCTTGTTGAACTGTCTTCCAAGCATGGCAATAGCTTCTGAAATATTTTCTTCTTCATCCTCCTTGTTTTCAACATTAGTGTTGGATACAAGTGCTATGCTTTTGTTCTTCTTGTCACCATTATCAGTGATCCCCATCTCAAAAGTCTGAAGAGACCCAATAAGTTCATCCACTTTCAACTTGCTGATGTCCTGGGCTTCCTCTATGGCAGTTACCTTCATTGCAAATCTTTTAGGCAAGGATCTGAGAATCTTCCTCACTAGTTTTTCTTCTGACATCTTTTCTCCCAATGCTCCTGAGGTGTTGGCAATCTCCAAGATGTTCATGTGAAACTCATGAATGGTTTCATCTTCCATCATTTTTAGATTCTCAAACTTGGTAGTCAACATCTGAAGCCTTGACATTTTTACTTTGGAAGTGCCCTCATGAGTAGTTTTGAGAGTGTCTCAAACTTCCTTGGCCAGTTCATATTGATGTACTAGTCTGAAAATGTTTCTATCAATTCCATTGAACAAGGCATTTAAGGCTTTGGAATTTCCCAGGGCTAACTCATCTTCTTCTTTATTCCAATCTTCCTCAGGCTTCAGACTGATTGTCCCATCTTTCTCAGTTATGGTGGGATGGATCCATCCTTTGTCAGCAGCTCTCCAAGCCTTTTTGTCCAGAGATTTTAGGAAGGCAATCATACGGGGTTTCCAGTAGTCATAATTAGTTCCATCCAGAATGGGTGGTCTATTTCCAAAAACTCCTTCTTTGTCCATAGTGCCAGAAAGTGATATCCCTAGATCTCACCCAGTAATACAGGCAGGGTGCCTGCTGTGATGCCAATTGAAATTCTGGCTACAGATACTCAATGTCACATTCAATGTTATGAAACCGTATCTGACTTACTATATGACAGTAAATACAAAAACAATAAAGAACACAGTCAATTGTTTACCCAGTTCAGTGTGCAACAACACCTACTCTGGGGGCTACCAAGCCAGGGAGGAAATCCACTATAAGAGATGTTAATTCAGGAATAAACCAACCAGTTTATCTCCTTCACTTAAAACCTACCCAATGCAATTTCAATCTAAGTACAACTTAAACCTGAGTTCCTACTCACTCCCCCTCAATCACAGCAGTGATACATAAAACAATTTGACTAATGATTTGATGAAGACACTCTTCAAAAACAAACACTTGATTAAGCTTTACAGCTTTTTAATCAAGAAACACAATCACTCTTGCTTCACAGCTTTGAGTGATGCACACAACTAATCTTGACTCTGCTTCACAGCTTTAGTCAAGGAACATTCAAACACTCTTGCTTCAAAGCTTTGAGTGCTACACAACCCTTACAATTAAAAACCTATTCCAAGTCACTTATCACAATGATAATTGCTTGGAGTACAATAATCAAACCTATACAGATTACAAATGATCTTCTGATCACCAAGGGATTACTTGCAAAACAGCAGCTCTGTTGAATATATAGCAGCTGCAACTTCAGTTAGGGTTTCCACAAAAACCTAGGGTTAATTCTGTTTGACCTCAAGACCAGGTCACAGGACTTTATTAACCAGGTTAGGGTTGAGCTAGGTTACTCCTCAGAAAACGCAGGATTCTGTTCTGGAGAGACTGAGTTATTTTCCTGAAAAAACTCAGACTTATCCAACCTGCAAACCTGTTAGTTCAGAACAGGATCTCTTAACATCTGTTATGACATCTGAGAAAACCTGTCTACTGATTTAGCAAAATGTGATCATTTTGCAAAATGCTCAGATACACACTTATAAACATCAGTTCCTGAATGACAATATTTTTCTGCAAAGGTACCTAATGAATCAGTACAAACTAAGCTAGAATGTTATGACATCAGTCATGACATTCACACATACACTCTGGATTTACCAAAAATGCAAGCCAATACCTAAACACCTACAGGACCGATAACTGATAAGTGTTCTGACCCAGTTTTATTACCCCCTGTATCATTGTTTCACCTTTCAAGACTTCCAGCTGGTTCCTACCCTGGAAGAATTCTCCTATTTGCTTGGGATCCCTGTCTTGGAGCAAATTCCTTTCACTGGTTTGGAAAAGACTCCTAGGCCTGAAGAGATTGCTGCAATTCTCCCCTTGACCAAAGAAGAGGTATTGGCTAACTGGGAAACTAGAAGTGGAGTCAAGGGCTTTTTGGTCAAATTTCTGGTTGGCAAAGCTAATGATTTCTGGAATGACTTGGACTTAAAGGCGTACGAGGATATTCTGGCTCTTTTGACCTATGGTCTGGTACTGTTTCCCAATCCTGACACCTTCATCAGTATCCATGCCATAAGGATCTTCATGTCTCGGAATCCCGTACCCACTCTTTTGGGTGATATCCTGCAATAACTCTATGCTCGTACCGCCCGAAAACGGGGAACTCCATGGTGTTGTGCTCCTTTGCTAGTGAGGCGGTTTATTTCGCACCTTCCTAAGTTCGTGCTGAAGAATGAAGAAGGAAAGGGTTGGGCTCGGAGGTTAATGTCTCTCACTGATAATGACATCACTTGGACTCTCAGAGGTTTGGATGAGGTAGCTGTTATTGATCGTTGCGGAGAATACCCTAATGTTCCGTTGATTGGTATCCAAGGAGGAATCTCTTATAATCCATGCTTAGCTCTCCGTCAGTTTGGAAGAGCCAGAGGAGTTGGGCCTCATGAAATGTTGGTTCCTCACTTCCATTTTGAGTTTCAGGCAGACAGTGACAAACTACGCCATGGATTCATTAGAGCTTGGGACAGAATTCACAAAGCTGACCCACATGAGTTGGGACCAAAGACTTCTCTACCAATGGAACCCTATTGCAAATGGGTCCGCATCCGTGCTCAGAAGTTAGGTATGCCGTACGAAGCTGTCAGACCAATCATTCTTGAGTCTCCTGATGAAGATGGGGTTCCTCCAACTGTCCTCCCTTCTCAGATACCTACTGATTTTGACACAATGAAGAGATCTTGGGCACAGCTAAAAGAAGAATGGGATTTCTATCGGGAAAAGTTCAACGAGCAGGAATGGAAGATCCAGAGGCTGACTAAGCAATTGGAGGAAGAGTGGGTCCTGAATAACTACATCAACACTGAGAAAAGGAGGCCATGGGAGCACTGATGGGCTTTGGATATTTCCTTTTATAGCTTGTATTTCCTTTCCAGTATTTTTCATTCCTGTAATGCCTAAGGGCAAGTTGTTGAACAATTTAAATTTTAATCTAATGAAGTGTGTTTCCCTTTTTGTCTACAAAGTTGAATCTTGTTTGTCTTTGAAAACATAAAACATACGCATTTCATTGCACCATATGCATAGCAGATACCCTATTTTCACAGGTTGCTTAATCTTCTTCGCTGTTTATTTGAACAGTCATCATGAATCCAGACTCATCCAGTGAGCAAGCAATCAAGGCCCTTCAGGCCCAAAGTGCCCAGTTTCAAGAAATGGTCCTGAGCCTGGCCCAAGGTCAGCAAGAGTTGAAGACTCTACTCCTGAAGAAGAAGAAGAAAAAGAGGACTGCGTTATTCAACACTGGACACAGATTTGGGAACACACTCCATAATGAAGCTGAACTAACTACTTCTTCTGCTGAGAAAAACAGTCCCCAAGGGGGAGGAGCTCCTAGTCCTGCAGTCTCTGACAACGAGACGGACTACAATGACGAACAATACCCACCTGCTGCTGACAGATACAAGCAATTGGAAGACCGCTTGAGCGCCATGGAAATTCAGAATGTGTCGGGGCTGGATTTCGGAGATTTGGGGTTATCTTCTGGGGTAGTAATTCCACACAAGTTTAAGGCGCCTGCCTTTGCCAAATACGATGGGGCCTCCTGTCCAAAGCTGCATCTAAGGTCGTACGTAAGGAAGATCCAACCTTACACAGCAGATAAGAACCTTTGGATTCACTTCTTCCAAGATAGTCTTTCGGGGTCGCAGCTTGAGTGGTTCTACCAACTAGATGGAACTAGCATCTGACACTGGGAAGATTTGGCAACCGCATTCTACAGACAATATCAATACAATTCTGATCTCGCTCCTACGCGTACCCAACTTCAGGGTATGTCTCTAGGAACGGGCGAAAGGTTCAAAGAATATGCACAAAAATGGAGAGATTTGGCTGGCAGGGTGCAGCCTCCATTGACTGATCGTGAGCTGGTTGATATGTTTCTAGGGACCTTGTCTGGTCCATTTTTCAATCATTTGGTTGGTAACTCCTCCGCTGGGTTTACGGATTTGATTCTGACAGGAGAAAGAATTGAAGCTGGCATCAGGTCAGGAAAAATACAAAAAGCGGCCTCCACAAGTACTGAGAAGAGGCCTTTCAAGAAAGAAGCAAGCGCCGTCTATGGTCCTAGAAGATAAGTCAAGCCAGAAAGTCGCCAAGCCGTCAATGCTTTGGTCATTTCAAAGCCTGTTGCTACTCCTCAGCAGTACAATCAACAAAGAGGTGAAAGGCCCAAGAGGCAGTATACTAGGCTGAGTATGACCTTATCGCAAATTTTACCCCAACTATTATCAACCAACTTGGTGACCATCAAAGAAGCTCCTAAGGTCGTCAATACTGCATCTCCTAAATATAACCCAAATGCCCGTTGTGCTTATCATTCCGATAGCCCCGGGCACACTACTGATGATTGCTGGGCCTTGAGAAATAAAGTGCAAGATCTTATCGACGCGAAGGAAATTCAGTTTGAGGCGCCTGAGAGACCAAATGTTGTAACTGCTCCTATGCCCCATCATAGAGTAAATTCCATTGAGGAAGAGTTGTATGCTGTTTCGGTGAATGATGTTGCTACCCCTCTTTTGACTATTAAGAGGAACTTACTACTAGCCGGTTTATTTCCGGGTTGTAGCAAGGGTTGCCTCCTGTGTGCTGTTATCCCTACCGGTTGTCCGCTGCTGAAATCAGGCATCCAAAGCCTAATGGATAGCAAGGAAATTCTGTTCAAGAAAACTGTTGTTCCGTTTGTCTCCGTTGAAGAAATATCTGTTGTCACAATTTACAATCCTGCCAAAGCTCCCATGAAGAAACCAGTCCAAATTATGTCTGTTGCACCCATTACTATTACTGTTCCGGGGCCTCTCCCATATGAGTCTGATAAAGCGGTCCCATGGCATTATGGGGCCGACGTGTATGTGCTTGGGGTGAAGCAGGAGTTCAACACCAATACCGGTATCAGCAACATCACTGGTCCCGCCAAGATTACCCGCAGTGGCAGGCTCTTCTCGCCTAACATTGCACCGCCAGTTATCCGAAAACCTCTCACCATCACACCCGCAAGTGTGCATGTTCCGAATCAAGTTCCTGTGTCTACTACTGCCGCCGAGTCCTCTAATACTCGGGGCAAAGAAGTTGCTACCGATTTGCCTGCCAGGACGGAGGCACCAAAAAAGACTGCTGTGGAAGCCTCCCAACAAGAAATGGAGGAAATTCTTAAAATCATCAAAAAGAGTGACTTCAATGTTGTTGAACAGTTGGGGCATACCCCCTCCAAAATCTCTATGCTATCATTGCTGCTATGCTCAGAGGCCCATGCAAAAGCCCTGATTTCATTTCTGAAAACGGCCCATGTACCGCAAGAGACCTCCGCGGATCAATTCACCGACTGTGTAGCTAATTTGACAGCTGACAATGGCTTGGGGTTCTCGGATGCTGACCTTACCCCCAAAGGGAAAAATCACCATGATGCCCTGCATGTTTCCATAGAATGCAGAGGCACTACTCTCGCACACGTGTTGGTGGATACCGGTTCTTCCCTAAATGTTTTGCCCAAGAAGGCATTGGACCGCTTGGATTGTGAGGGTCTGGAGTTGAAACCTAGTAACATCATTGTTAGAGCCTTCGACGGTTCTAAGAGGATGGTGCACGGTGAGGTAGACATTCCTGTTCGTGTGGGTTCCCAAGTTTTCGACTCAACGTTCTATGTAATGGACATTCGTCCATCTTACTCCTGCTTGTTGGGTCGACCCTGGATTCACAAGGCTGGGGCAATAACATCCACTCTACACCAAAAGCTCAAATACCCTGTCAAAGGGAAGATTGTTATTGTGCAGGGTGAGGAGGAATACATGGTTAGTCACTTGAATTCATTCCGGTATATCGAGATGGACGGGGAGTTTATTGAAACCCCCTTTCAGCATTTTGAGGAAGTACCTCCAGTGTTGGCATCGGCTGAAGCAGTGGTTGAAGAAGACTTTCCATTGAAGATGGCATCCTTGAAGGATGCCCGGGCTGTAATCGAGAAAGGCAATTGTGCAAATTGGGGTCAGCTTCCTGACTTCACTCAAAAGAATGACAAGTTTGGGCTGGGCTTTACTGCAGAGGCTCAGAGGGCTGTGCGCAAGGAAAAGATCAGAAAGGCTCCGGTGTTTATCTCCAACTCAAGGGTGAATGCTATTGAGGAAGACGTAGAGGAAGCAAAGTTTGACAGTTGGATCTATCCAACCACCAGCAACGGACCAAGCAACTGGACGGCAAAGGATTTTACACCTATCACATTTGTCACGCAGTAATTAATTCTTTTGATTTCCAATTTGTAACAAACAATATGTTAAAACTTTGTTGGCTCGGTGTCCTACCCGGGGCATCGTAGCTCCATTTGTGAGGGCTTTTTGTATGACATTTTCATATATCATCAATCAAAACATTGGACGTTTGTTGCATTTCAAATCTTGTGCTCTTTTTCTTTCCGTGTTATATATTGCAAAACAGCTATATTTACACACACTCACTTATACAGGTTTCAATCCACTCTGGATCTCACTGGTAACAGCTCTGCTACCACCAGTTATGACTTCGAGAATCCGTTCAACTTGACCGAAGACGAAGGTGAAGATGATTGCGAAGTGCCTGGTGAACTCGCGAGACTGCTACTCCAGGAAGAGAGGGCTATTCAACCACATGAAGAGCCGGTGGAAACAGTGAACCTGGGTACTGAGGCAGATAGGAAAGAGGTCAAGATTGGTGCCAATCTAGAGCTCAGCGTGAAGCAACGATTGATCCAGATGTTGCATGATTACATGGAGATATTTGCTTGGTCCTATGAAGATATGCCTGGTTTGGATGCCGACATTGTAGTTCATCACCTGCCAACCAAAGAAGACTGCCCTCCGGTAAAGCAAAAGGTCCGCCGTATGCGCCCAGAGATGTCTGAAAAGATCAAGGCTGAGGTTATGAAGCAATTCGATGCCGGGTTTCTAGCAGTAACTTCTTACCCTCAGTGGGTTGCCAATGTGGTGCCAGTGCCGAAGAAGGACGGAAAAGTCAGAATGTGTGTCGACTACAGGGATCTAAACAGGACAAGCCCCAAGGATGACTTTCCCTTACCTCACATCGACGTTCTCGTTGATGATACTGCTCAACACAAGGTTTTCTCCTTCATGGATGGTTTTTCAGGGTATAATCAGATCAAGATGGCTCCGGAGGATATGGAGAAGACTACTTTTGTGACTCAGTGGGGCACCTTCTGTGACAAGGTCATGCCATTCGGATTGAAAAATGCTGGGGAAACCTATCAACGTGCCATGGTTGCTTTATTTCATGATATGATCCATCATGAGATTGAGGTATATGCTGATGACATGATTGCAAGGTCTCAAACTGAGGAGGAGCACCTTGATCATCTGAGGAAGCTATTTGACCGACTGAAGTTATATAAGCTGAGGTTGAATCCCAACAAATGCACCTTTGGGGTGAGGTCCGGAAAATTGCTAGGTTTCATTGTAAGTGATAAAGGTATTCAGGTGGACCCTGCCAAGGTAAAAGCCATATAAGAGATGCCAACTCCAAAGACAGAGAAAGAAGTCAGAGGCTTCCTGGGACGACTGAATTACATTGCCCAATTCATCTCACATCTGACTGCTACTTGTGAGCCAATCTTCAAATTACTGAAGAAAGATCAAGTTGTACGCTGGAACGATGAATGTCAGGCTGCCTTTGAAAAGATAAAGGAATATCTCCAAGAGCCACCCATTCTTATGCCGCCAGTGGAAGGGAGACCTCTGATACTATACTTGACAGTACTTGACAATTCAATGGGGTGTGTGCTGGGGCAGCATGACGAGTCTGGCCGAAAAGAGCACGCTATTTATTACCTGAGCAAAAAGTTTACCGACTGTGAGTCTCGTTACTCACTGCTTGAGAAAACTTGCTGCGCTCTGGTATGGGCTGCTCGCCGGCTGAGACAGTATATGTTGACTCACACCACTTTGTTGATTTCAAAGATGGATCCCATCAAGTATATATTCGAAAAGCCTGCTCTGTCTGGAAGAATAGCAAGATGGCAAATGATCTTGACAGAATATGATATCCAGTATACAACTCAGAAAGCAATCAAAGGAAGTGTATTGGCAGATCATTTGGCACACCAACCTGTGGATGATTACCAATCATTGAACTTTGAATTTCCGGACGAAGACATCATGGTGGTAACTGATTGTGAGGTGCCTGGACCGGATGAAGGACCTGAGGAAGGATCCCGATGGTCTATGCATTTTGACGGGGCCTCCAACGCTTTGGGTAACGGCGTTGGCGCTGTAATCATATCTCCCAAAGGAACTCATACTCCACTCACTGCCCGATTGTGTTTCAACTGCACCAACAACATGGCAGAATATGAGGCATGTATCATGGGTCTACAAGCTGCAATCGATTTAAGGATCAAATTTCTGAGTGTCTTCGGAGATTCCGCTCTCGTGATCAATCAGATCAAAGGTGAGTGGGATACGAAACACCCAAATCTTATTCCTTATAAGGAGTATGTGTCAACCTTGCTTCCCCACTTTGAAGAGATAACTTTTGAGCACTTCCCAAGAGAGGAGAATCAGCTAGCGGACGCACTAGCTACGATGTCTTCAATGTTCAAAGTTAAATGGGACAATGAGGCTCCCCGGATCATTATCTGGAAGTTGGACGAACCGGCATACTGCTGCGATCTCGAGGCCGAGAAGGTGACTGAAAAACCCTGGTATCATGAGGTGAAGAGGTACTTGGAAGCTCAGGAATACCCTGAAGGTGCATCTGTCAATGACAAAAAGTTCATGAGAAGGTTTGCGGCAAAATTCTTCCTCAGCAACGGCATTCTCTACAAACGGAATCATGATTCAACTCTACTGCGTTGTATGGATAAGGCTGAAGCAGAGAAGATCATGATAGAACTGCATGAAGGTACATTTGGGACACATTCCAGTGGACACACCATGGCTAAAAAAATCCTTCGGGCAGGATATTTCTGGTCCACAATGGAAGCCGATTGTTACCAACACTCTCGAACTTGTCATAAATGCCAGATCTATGCTGACAAGGTGCATATTCCTCCGGTTCCTCTGAACGTCCTGACGGCACCTTGGCCTTTTGCAATGTGGGGCATTGATATGATCGGTGAGATCCGACCGACGGCATCCAACGGGCATCGCTTCATCTTGGTGGCAATCGATTACTTCACGAATTGGGTTGAGGCAGCTTCCTACGCAACGGTAACCAAGAGCGTCGTGGCACGTTTCATCCGGCATAATCTGATCTGTCGATACGGCATCCCGGAAAGAATCATTACAGACAATGGTACCAATCTCAATAACAAGATGATCACTGAACTCTGCGAACAGTTCAAAATACAGCACCATAACTCTTCTCCTTACCGGCCGAAGATGAATGGGGCTGTAGAGGCAGCCAATAAGAATATCAAGAAAATTGTGCAGAAGATGACAGTGACCTATAAAGATTGGCACGAGATGTTACCGTTCGCTCTTCACGGGTACTGTACCTCAGCAAGGACGTCAACCGGGGCAACTCCTTTCTCCTTGGTCTATGGCATGGAGGCAGTCTTGCCAATTAAAGTCCAGATCCCCTCTCTCCGAATAATGAAGGATGCAGACTTGAATGAAGATGACTGGATCCAGACTCGACTTGATCAATTAAACCTGATTGACGAAAAGAGGCTCACCGCTATCTGTCATGGTCATACGTATCAAAAACGGATGATTAGGGCATTTAACAAGAAAGTCAGACCACAAGAGTATCAAGTTGGGGACCTGGTAATCAAACGCATCATCCTTCCTCAAAGTGATCCCCGGGGCAAATGGACCCCTACATACGAAGGGCCATTTGTGGTTAAACATGTGTTCTCAGGAGGAGCCATGATCCTAACCACCATGGATGGTGACGACCTTCCTCACCCCGCCAATGCAGACATAGTGAAAAGATACTACGCATGAATAAAAGACCCGCTAGGTTGACATACCTGGGCAAAAATAAGGGATGAAATAAAAAAAATTGTACACCCGGCAAGTCGAAAACCTGAAAAGGCGGCTTGGGCAAAAATGGGTATCCCGGTGGACTGAAAACCCGAAAGGGCGGTCCAGGCAAAAGTTAGGGATAAAGCGTAACACTATGTCTCATTGGATCACTTCGCATCCGGAATTCTGCATCAACTATCTGGCTCAGACTTCGGCATCGACCAATCAGCTTCATCTTCAACTAGACAGCAAAGTGATGAGACGCTTGAAGACATAAAGGCGATAACAGAGTGGGAACCTAGTGGGATTGTTCACATAGCTGTTTTGTTTCCTTTTCAAATTGTAAATTCTATGTTATTCGGCGGCATTCTCTTACTAGGATGTCAGCCTCTTGTACAAAAACGCCTATTCACAGGAAAAGTTCAAATCAATATGAATTCCCTTGTCCATACAAATTGCCATTATTTTTCCTTTTTCTGTTTTGTCTTGCGAAGAACGTCCAATGTTCATTTTTGATATATGCATTTGACATTAAATTGTTGATTCATAAATATTTGCATATGAAACAAAAGATTAATTATAGGTGACATCAGAAACAGGGGCAATATGAAGTTGTCTAATGCAGTCTGGTTGCTTTGTCCGCCAAGGTACCAAGGTAGATTCGACTGAAGAATGTGACCAAATCATCTCAACTCCCCACAGAATAAGACAAGATTCAGCAATACTTTCCCCGAGCAGAGTTGGTCCCCCGTCGATCCTGAAAAGGCACAACATTCCCCAGCAGGTCTTAAAGCTTATCCCCAGTAGATTCTAGAAGCTTGTTCCCTGCAGAATACGGACGTCTCTCCCGAGCTTTATTCAAAGTTATTCCTCACAAGGGCTTATAACTGGGTTATCCACAGCTAATTGCCACGGAAGATCGCCCTCGGCAAGGTTCTTCCTATTCCCCAGCGGAGTTTATCTTTGGTGTTCCCCAGCGGAGTTTATCATCATTACCCCCAGCGGAATCCATCATTTAAAGTCCTCAGCAGGCCTCTCATCAAAACTTCAGCAAAGTATCTCTTCCACGGAGCAATTCCCCGGCCGGTCGTCAAGGATTTACTTTCCTAAGGCGAAATTACATTCATAGAACATTTCACATTTTCATACATCTTGCTTACATACATGATAAAATGCATACAACACTACCTCATGTTGAACATCATGACATCATGCATATCATACATCATGACATTGCATACAACTTATGTTTTTGCCTTTTCAGGGAAAAGACAATCCCAAAGACAACTACCTTCAACTGTCACAATTCCAGATCCGATACCTGTATCTAGCCAGGGTACATCTGAGAGTGATCAGTTTCTAGACTCGATTCCTGTATCTAGCCAGGGCACGTCTGAAGAGTTCAAAGATTCGATTCCTGTATCCAGCCAGGGCACATATATCAACTGTCACAATTCCAGATTCGACTCCTGTATCCAGCCAGGGCATATCTGTTGACCACATTTCCAGACTCGATTCCTGTGTCTAGCCAGGGCACGTCTGAAGAGTTCGAAGATTCGATTCCTGTATCCAGCCAGGGCATATCTGTTGATGACTATTTCTGGATTCGATTCCTGTATCCAGCTAGGGCACATCTGTGAGCAACCGATTATAGATTCGACACCTGTATCTATCCAGGGCATATTTGCATGAGGAGATTGAAGATCAAACACCTGTAACAAGCCAGGAAAACATCTGTCTTTCTCAAATACACAAGTTCTCGCTAAGGAATCTCCTATGCGATCAACACCTCCAAATGGCATCTATAAGCCCATTCCCGACAAGGTTCTGTCACATCTCCAGATGGCATCTATAAGCCCGTCTCCCTATCCACCATCTCTCCAAATGGCATCTGTAAGCCCATTCCCGACGTCACACTGCTGATACTCCAACATGCGAGTGCAAATTTCCGGGCACTCTTGTGTCCAATCTCCTTTTACCCTCGAGTCACGAAAGGCAAACTTGCCAATCTAACTCTTCAGGTTCAAGAAGATTGAACAGGGGCAACTGTTGTACCCCAAAATTTGCCCTCCCATTTCCTCAACATTTTCTCATCACAAGACCCTTGAAAATCAAGATCCAGTTAGGGTTTCCTCTGCTCAAGACTTCTCCTTGCACTGTTGACCCAAATTAGGGTTTGTGATTGCACAAAGGTATTTTGACCTAAAAAGCCTAAGATGACTTTCATGCTTTATGTTGGACTCCCAAGTTTATCCATACCAAGTTTCAAGTCTTGATTCCAAATTTTGCTCAGTCAATTGGACAGTTGACCTAGAAATCAATTGTATTGGGGAAAAAGTCAACTGTGGCCAATTGACAGTCAAACCTCATGAAAATTGACCCACACCAACATTACACAATCACATGGACCATTTGATCAAGTTTGGATCACCATTCCACAAGAAATTTGATCAGATCACCAAAAGGGCAAAATGGTCATTTTTAGGGTTTTGACTGCACAAAGGCAATTTTTGACTGTTTGACCTAGCCAATGGCAAACCAAGCTCACATATGGACTCAAGGACCCCATGGAATTATCTTGACATGCTCAACAAGTTCAAAGGATCCCAAGTACACAAGATTGACAGTTGAATTTCCCAGTCAATTGATCAATTTTGACTGTATACTGAAAAGTCAAACTTTGACTTTTTGGTCAAAATCAAGGGTCAAGATTCATTTTTCATCAAAATATGCCAAACCATGAAACTTGTTCACCAAGAAATCAAAAATTGCAAATTAGGGTTTGAAATGGAAATTTTTCATAACTTAGAATTTTTCTAAGTTATGGAAAACCCTAATTTTTTCCCAACTTTGCCCCACTTTCTCACCAAGATTCATTTAGATTCAAGAAAAAGTCAAAACATGAAAGTTGTAGCTTGATGCATAATCTACAACTTTGATTCACAAAGTTTTCCCAAATAAGGCTTGTATCTCAAGTTACAATTTTTGGAATAAGGGTACTAAACCATTCTTAACTTAGTGAAATTTTAACCTATTTTGGCAAGGTTTTCTACCTAACTTCAAGGCCATTTTCCATACACTTCCACTTGGAATTTCAATTTGCATCTCAAAGATGGATTGTAGTACACATTCCAAGATTTCCAAAATGTCCAAGAACTCATCAAACAACCTCATAACTTGAGAGAATCGAATTTCACAATATGGCAAAAACTCACTTTGGAATTGGTCATGTACATGTTCATAACTTATGCCATTTTCAAGTCAGCTTAGTTTGTGCTACATTACAGGTCCTTAAACCATCCAACACTCAATAATTTAATGCATGTTCATTGTGTTAAAGTGTTGTTCTATGAGTTCAAGCATTACATACAAGTTTAATCCATTTATGGAAAAAGCAAAATGGCCATTTTTGCAAAAGCAAGCTTTATGTCCAATTGAAAATCCAACAAGTACAGATGAGATCTAATGGGCACAAGATTATGAGCATAACACACTGATCAAGGAGGAGTTTTGCAGCATGATTAGGTGCCCTCTACCTGCCTAGAACACAACTTGGCTTTTGTTGGCTTAAGTGTTAAAAAACATCCCATATCACAATAACTTTCATCTCAGCATTAGAACACTTAAGCATTTGTTTTGTACACTTCCTAATCATCAAGCACAAGCTAGAACACGACTCCAATACCTCCACAAACTCAGAACCACCATCAAACTGCTCAAACAGAGCAACCTCTGCAAATTGAGTTCCAACTCTCAATCCTCTCAAGCATTCTTGCCCAAACCACTTCAGACACCTTCCCTACCATCAATCCAAACTATCCAAAGCATTAGAAACAACCTGTAACTCCTCTAACCCTTTTGGCCATTTTCACTTTTCTGATTTGCAGGTGAAGAGCTCTAGCACGATTCAAAAGGTTTCAAGACAAAGTAAAGCTTGGAATAGCATCCCTGGACATCAAGGAAGCTATACCAATCATCACCTTGCACTGAAAGCTTCTCCATTGCCAGATAGAACTTCAACTGAACAGGTAAGTTCATGAACTCGTATCTCTCTTATTAGGCATTGTTAGCTTTAGGTTTGTGAAGATAATATGTCACATTCATAGCCCTGAACATGCCCATGTAGTTAGATTTCATTTATATTATGTGTGCTGCAAGTATTTTGAGTCTGAACATGGCAGAAAACTTAGGTCAGGATTTGGGAATGTCAAAATTCTCTCTCATTTCTGAGAGTTAGGATGAGTTTTTTATATATTTGGAATCGTGATTCAATGCTTAACATTTCTTATGTTGGAAGTTTGTGCAAAAAATCAAGGAATCAGGATGTTTGAATTTGATCACAGGCGCGCGTTTTTTGTGAACGTTTTTGGCTGAAGGTTGAAGAAGAAGTTTCATGGGCTGGGCCTTTGTGTTATTTCTTTTCACACACTCTTTTCACTTTGACACCCCCTGGGCCCATTTGGTTTATTTCAATGATTTTTTGACTTTTCTTTTTTCATTCTGACTTATTTATTTTTGTTTATTATATAAAAAATATAAAAAATATTTTTTATACCATTTTTCTATTTTTTAGCATTTATTTGTTTATAGGAATCATTTGTACATAAATATTATATACATAAATATATATATATATATATATATATATATATATATATATATATATATATATATATATATATATATATATATATATATATATATATATATATATATATATATATATATATATATATATATATATATATATATATATATATATATATATATATATATATATATATATATATATATATATATATATATATATATATATATATATATATATATATATATATATATATATATATATATATATATATATATATATATATATATATATATATATATATATATTATATATATATATATATATATATATATATATATATATATATATATATATATATATATATATATATATATATATATATATATATATATATATATATATATATATATATATATATATTTATTAGTATACTTAGGGTAAAATACAAAAATACATATATTTTTATTTTTATTAATACTTGACATAAAAAAGTACTTTTTATAAATATATTTCATTTTATTTTATTTTTTGTACATAATAAATAAATACTTGTGTAAATTAAAATATATATATATATATATATATTACTTAATAAAAATTAGGGTTTCACCCTTAAAATACAAAAACTCCAAAAAATAATACTTTTTTTATTTTTTTATTTAACATAAATAATACTTTTTTCTCATACATATAAAAACCCTTTTTTACATTTTACGCCTTTATTTTATTTTCCATTTAATTTATGCAATTAATCACTTGTAAATGTTCCAAAAATGATGTAATAGCTAGGTTTAATTTCTTTGTCTAAATATCCCCCATTTGAACAGTTGTACCCCCTTTCCCATATATGGTTTTGTAATAGCTTAGTAAATTTATTTTCGCGCTTTATTGCTTTCCAATTATACCATGTTAGAATTAGGGTTTGTATGCGAAAAACAACGAAAAATAGCTTTGACCTAATTTTAAGATAAACAAGCATGAAAATGGACACACAAATCACACTTGCACCCCCTAGGGTATTCCACTTGTTGCCTTTCAAAATTGGGCCATATTACATGTTAGGTCTCTTTGGGCTAAACAAACACAAATAAAATGATCATAGTCCCCCGATGACGCTTTCAAAAGTTGCCTAAACAAATGGTCAAGTCCCTTAAAGAAAAATGCCCAAAGATACTTGGCACCATTGCAATTATGGTCTAAAACGATGACCCCGCCCGTCCCTTTCACATCCTAACATGAGATTGTCCACCAAATACAATGGTGGAACAAACTTGTTAAAAGGGTTAAAACATAGCAATAAACTTTGAGAAATTTTAGGAGTAGATAACCTCTTAGTTACTTGAATCAAACTTGCAAAAACAAAACACTTGCCTATTTTCTAAAACCACACCTCACAATACTTTCAAAAACAACTTTCAAAAACAAAATGAAAACCTTTTCAAAAGACATACATCTTTGTATACATCCCCACATGGATCATTACAAAGGTTGCCACCACATTGGCCTCTTTTCAAAACATTTTCAAAACCCACACACACAAGCACCATTTCAAACAATTGAAAACAAAAGGCAAGTGATCTAAGCAAGTAACTAAGAGCCCATGGATAACCATGGATAGAAAGGATGCTAATACCTTCCCTTTCTATAATCTACTCCCCGAACCCAAGAAAACATCTCAAAAGGTTTTTGCTGTGCTTTTTAACCTTTCCTTAGGATAAAATAAAAAGTCGGTGGCGACTCTTGCTCAACCGAAACATTTGCGAAAACAAACGCAAAACTCATAGTCAGTTCTCCCACCGTATCACATAAACAATTATGAATCTTTAAGTATTCAACTGTCAGTTCTGACCTCAGTTATTTCCACGGTAATTATAGACTCCTACAACACCCGCATCTAAGGGTAAAGGGATTTTGCGGCACGACGAGTCTGATGTATCACAAAAAGAGGTACGTTTAAAGTGTTAATTATATGATCCGAATAAAAAACTGCATAATTTTATAATTTAACTGAGTCTATATGATTTTTAGGTAACTTTTCAAGGGTCACAACAAGTGAGCCAGAAGATCATTGGTGTACCACCCAAGAAAAGGGTTCCTACTAGATTTTTCCCTCGATACCGGCAGTGTCTTAAAACAATAGTGGGAACAACAGATTTGATGGATGGTGGTATTCGTCAAATGGATATGGATCAAGGTATCTTTGGTTTTCCTTGCACCGAAATAATTGGACATGAGGACGTGGAACTGATTTTCCGTCATAAAGAATTGGGCGTCAGTATTATGCACGCATACATCCGGTAACCCCCATCTTTATATTATGTAATTAGCTGAAATCTTTTTTAAACATTTCAATGAATATAGTCTAATATTAATTATGTTTTTATTTAAGGCTGTTATATGACAAATTGATGCGCGGGAATCAATTGTCAAACAGATTCCATTTCGTGTCTTCCTCCCGTGTCAGTGGAGCGACAATTGGTAGGGAACCGGAATCAGTAAGAGAGCACTTAGTCGAAAGATTCATGGCAACTGGCAGTACAGAAAGCTTATATCTTTGGGTGTATAATACTATTCCTACAGGGTTAGATTTTCATTCTAAGTTCATTTTAATATTTGTAATTTTTGCGTAGAAAATTTTCTTCTAAACTGTTGTTTTAATTTATAGACGTCACTGGTTGTTGGTTGCTATCGATCCTATAAAAGAAGTGGTCTATTATCTGAATTCGGTTGACGGTGATTGGACAAATTATTCGGATATGAAGTTAATGATTGATACGTAAGTGAGATTATTCTAAATATTTGTGTGTGTTTATATATTTAATTATTTCTGTGACATTGTTCTAAATATATATTTTTATTTTGTTAGAGTGATACAAGTATTCCGGTGTCAAAGAGAAGCTCGGGTACGACGGTCTAAATCAAACAACATTAATTGGATCAAAGTGCAGGTATATTAATTTCCACTATTTTTCTTATAATATTTATGCTATTTGATAAAACAATACAACTATATATTCTTATTTGTTTTTATATGTAGTGTCCTCAACAGCAAAACGATATAGATTGTGGATACTTCGTTATGCGGTTTATCAAAGAAATCATTCAACTGAATCAAATAGAGATTCCAGTCACGGTATGGATTTATAACTTAGGATTTGTTTTATTATTTCTCAGATATTTCATATAATTTTTTACTTTTAACTAAATCATGCATATTATGTTTTGTTATGTAGTACTTCGATGAGTACAAATGTGCATATTACACGAAACTTCAGTTGGAAGAAATCAAAGAGGAATTGTGTCAATATTTTATTGAGAAGAGAATCATATAAGGACTGGTTTAGTTGTTGTTAGGGTTGATTTTGTAAGACTGATTTTGAGTTACAATGCTGATATCAATGGTTTATATATATTTTGCGGTACAAATACGGTGTATATATATTTTGGATTACAATGGTATACAATGCATTACCGCGGTTTATGAATTACAGGTTATGGCAACTGGTTTATATAAATAATATGCTGCAAACAATGCAGGTATATGAATTATATAAATTATACCTCTAAAAAAAACACCCTATGAAAGTGCTTTTTGAAGAAAAACGCTGCCTTAGGTAACCTATGAAAGCGCATTTTCAAAAAAAGCGTTGTCTAAGGTAAACATATGACAGCGCTTTTACAGGCAAAAGCACTGCTAAAAGACAACCTATGAAAGCTCTTTTCCAGAAAAAAGCGCCACCAATGAAAGCGCTTCTTCATAAAAAAGCGCTGCCAAAAGCCTACTTAAGAGAGCGCTTTTTAGAAAAAGCGCTGCCAAAAGCCTACTTAAGAGAGCGCTTTTTAGAAAAAGCGTTGTCATAGGTAGACCTGCGAAAACGCTTTTCATTAAACAAAAAGCGCTGCTAAAACCTATAGCAGCGCCACCTTAGAAAGCGCTTTTAAGCGCTTTTAAAGGCCAAAAAAAGCGCTTTCGTAGGTCTTTTTTGGCGTAGTGAAGGTATAAAAGTCAATTAGGCCCCTCTTAGGTTGGATAGTTCCGAGGACTCCATTCAGTCAACCTTTAATCCCTTGAATCAATCCCTACCAATTGTTGTCTCCAATTCTCAGTCGAATAAAAAAGAAACTCAAGATAGTGGGTCGACTGGTCAGGTGATGTCTAGTGATTCAACTCACTGTTACGACTCTATCAATGATTCAGCCTTAGAGCAGGGGAATAAGATAGTTTTGGAAGTAGAAAAGAGGGATGCGACTTTGAAGTTGTGGAATTCCATATCTGAGCTAGGGATAGTGGGGGATGAAGGTGATGAGGTGCATGTGGATTCAATTTGTGAGATGGAGGTTAGGGATTGCGAAGGGAAAAGAAGCAAGGAGGCGGCAAAAAAATTCTTCCAGATGAATATTGTATCTTACAATATTAGAAAGGAAGGAAATCCTTTGAAGAGGAGGAGGATTAATGAGTGCCTAGAAAAAGGTAAGGTGGATCTTTGCTTCATTCAAGAGACCAAACTCAAGGTGATTTCAAAGGAAGTAGTGAGATGTTTTTGGGGGAATTGTAAGGTTGACTGGTCATCGAAGGATTCTAGAGGGAGGTCTGGAGGGTTACTGGTGATGTGGAGGAGGAACATTCTTTCACCTATATTCAGTTTCAGGGGTGAGGGATTCTTAGGCATTTGTGCGGATTATGGTGAGAAGAGATGCTATTTCGTTAATGTGTATTCATCTTGCGAATTGGTGTTGAAGAGGTCTTTGTGGGAGAAGTTGATTAAGCTAAGAAGTAATTGGGATGTTATAGAGTTATGTGTGGCAGGTGTTTTCTACACAATTAGAATAGTTGCGGAAAGAGTGGGCGGAAAAGATTTTAAAGATCATAGCATGCATCAAAATTTAATGATTTTATTGGTATTATGGACTTGGTAGATCTCCCAACTGGTGCGAGAAAATTTTCATGGAGTGGTGGTTCAGGTGGAGTAGTGAGTGGAATCGATAGATTTTTGCTGTCAAATGGTCTTGTCTATTTGTTGTCCATATTTTGTCAAGATATTGGGCAAAAGGATGTATCAGATCATTGTCCTGTGTGGCTGAACTGCAATTCCCCTGACTGGGGACCTATACTCTTTAGGTCCTTAAATGGGTGGCTGGAGCATTCTAGATTTGTGGACTTTGTAACAAAGTCTTGAGGAGATATGCAGGTTATAGGCTCTACTGATTTTGTTATAAAGGAAAATTGCCTAGGCTTAAGATTTGATTGTGAAAGTGGAATATGGAAATATTCGGGTGGGTGGATTTGGCCGTAGAGGATGCTGTCAAAGTTATTAATGTTTACAATGACATGAGGGTATCTGTGTTTAGTGGTGGTTCTTTCCAAGGGTTGTTGGATTTAGAAGCTGAGGTGGTCCTTATCTCGAAGGATGTGGCAGTTTCAGTGGGGTCATTTTTTAGCAATCTTTGGAGATGCGAAAGTATGCTCAAGCAAAAGTTAAGGGTGAAATGTTGTAGGGAAAATGATCTCAGTATAAGGTTATTTCACAGTGTAATAAAGGCAAGAATAATGAGTAATTTCATTGGTGGTGTGGATACAATACGTGGTAGGGTGTTTGATGTCGCAGGTGTGAAGGAAAAGGTGAGGAGATATTTTGAAGAAAAATATAGGGAATATAATCTTCCTAGACCAAGACAAGATGGTATACAGTTTGAAGGTTTAAGTCAATCAGAAGCTGCAAACTTGGAGGAACCGTTTTCATTGGAATAAATTATGGAAATGGTGTGGTATTTCTACGGGAAAAAATGTCGAGGCCCCGATGGTTACAACTTCAACTTAATTCGTAAGTGATGTCCCTCTTAGGAAGGTGATATTTATAAGTTCGTTTCAAAATTTCACTCAAAAGCAAATCTGCCAAAAGAAATATTAGCTTCATTTATTGTTTTGGTTCCCAAGGTAGATAATCCACAAATGTTGGGGGAATATAGACCCATAAGTCTGGTGGGTAAT
This sequence comes from Vicia faba, assembly GCA_948472305.1. Classification (NCBI taxonomy): domain Eukaryota; kingdom Viridiplantae; phylum Streptophyta; class Magnoliopsida; order Fabales; family Fabaceae; genus Vicia; species Vicia faba. The sequence goes on from OX451741.1 coordinate 193,092,171, forward strand.
ATGTATAAGATCGTGGCAAAATTACTGACGAATAGATTGAAGAGGGTGGTAGGGAAATTAGTATCTAAATTACAAACGACTTTTATACCAGGGAGACAAATTCAAG